>ONZH01024109.1:0-21467 GCA_900303285.1 Rhinella marina
TTTGGAAAAATTTCCAAATTTCAAATTTCAATTTCTCTACTTTCAAAATACACAGTAATACCTCCAAAAATAGTTATTATTTACATTCCCCTTATGTCTACTTTATGTTGCATCATTTTGTAAATGTAATTTTACTTTTTTAGGACGTTAGAGGGCTTAGAAGTTTAGAAGCCATTTTTCAAATTTTCACCAAATTTTTCAAAACCATTTTTTTAAACACCAATTCAGATATAAAGTGATTTTGAGGGGCTTACATAATGAAACCCCCCATAAATGACCCCATTTTAGAAACTACACCCCTCAAGTTATAAAAAACTGCTGTTACAAACTTTGTTAACCCTTCAGGTGTTCCACAAGAATTAAAGGAAAATGGAGGTGAAATTTCAAAAATTTCACTTTTTGGTAGATTATTCATGTTAATATTTTTTTCTTGCAATACAGCAAGGGTTAACAGCAAACTAAACCTCAATACTCATTACTCTGATTCTGCAGTTTACAGAAATACCCCATATGTAGTGGTAAACGTCTCTATGGGTTGTGGCAGTGGTCAGAAGGAAAGCAGCGCCATACGGATTTTGGAGGCAGATTTGCTAGAATAGTTTTTAGGCACCATTTTGTAATTGAGAGACCCTGACGTACCCCTTCAGTGGAAACCCTGAAAAGTGACCCCATTTTGGAAACTACACCCTTCAAAAGAATATATTAAGGGGGGTTCTGGCCACTTTGACCCCCTAAGCGTTTTACGGAATTTGGAAACACAGGCTGTGAAAATGAAAAGTTTCATTTCTTCCAATAAAATGTTGCTTTTAGCCCCAAATTTTCATTTTCACAAGGGGTAACAGGAGAAAAGCACCCCATAATTTGTTCCCCCATTTTCTCCTGAATACGGCAACACCCCATATGTGGTGGCAAACTGCTGTGGGGGCACATGGCAGGACTCAAAACAGAAGGAGCGCCATATGGATTTTGCAGAACAGATTTTGATGGATTGGTTTGCGGGTGCCGTTTATTTTAACTTTTTGAGTTATTGTCTTATGTGGGGGCTCATTTTTTGCGGGACGAGATGACGGTTTGATTGGTACCATTTTGGGGTACATAAGACTTTGGATCGCTTTGTATTACAGTTTTTGTGAGTCAAGGTGAAAAAAATAGCAGTTTTGGCATGGTTTTTTTAAAAAATTTTTTACAACATTCACCTGGGGGGCTATCTCATGAAATATTTTTATAGAGCAGGTTGTTACGGAACGCGACGATACCCAATATGTCTAACTTTTTTATTTTTGGAAAGTTTTACACATTAGAATGCATTTTAGAACAGAATAAAATCTTTTTTTGTGTTGCCATTTTCAAAGAGCCATATTTTTTTCAGTTTTCAGGCGATTGTCTCAGTAGGGTACCGTTTTTGCAGGACAAGATGACGGTTTGATTGGTACCATTTTGGGGTAAATACGCCTTTTTGATCGCCTGCTATTACACTTTTGTGAGACAAAAAGGAAAAAAATGTCTGTTTTGGCTTAGTTTTTTTAAAAAATTTTTTACAGCATTCGCCTGGAGGGCCATCTCATGCAATATTTTTATAGAGCAGGTTGTTATGGACGCGGCAATACCCAATATGTCTAACTTTTTATTTTTGGATAGTTTTACACATTAGATTTATTTTTTGAACAGAATAAAATCTTTATTTTGTGTTGCCCTTTTCAAAGAGCCATATTTTTTTCAGTTTCAGGCGATTGTCTCAGGTAGGGTATCGTTTTTGCAGGACAAGATGACGGTTTGATTGGTACCATTTTGGGGTAAATACGCCTTTTGATCGCCTGCTATTACACTTTTTGTGAGACAAAAAGGAAAAAAATGTCTGTTTTGGCTTAGTTTTTTTAAAAAAATTTTTACAGCATTCGCCTGGGGGGCCATCTCATGCAATATTTTTATAGAGCAGGTTGTTACGGACGTGGCGATACCCAATATGTCTAACTTTTTATTTTTGGATAGTTTTACACATTAGATTTATTTTTTTAACAAAATAAAAATACTTTTTGTGTTGCCATTTCTGAGAGCCATATTTTTTTTTATTTTCAGGCGATTGTCTTAGTAGGGTCTCATTTTTTGCGGGACAAGATGACGTTTGATTGGTACCATTTTGGGGTACATACGCTTTTTTGATCACCTGCTATTACACTTTTTGTAAGGCAAGGTGACCCAAAAATGTCTGTTTTGGCACAGTTTTTTTTTTTTTTTTTTTACTGCGTGCACCTGACGGGGTGGATCATGTGCTATTTTTATAGAGCCGGTCGATACGGACGCGGCGATACCTAATATGTCTATTTTTTTTTTTTCACTATTTTTTTACAATTTTTTTATATTATTTTGTAAAAATGACGTTTTTTTTGGGGGGGGGGGAAACTTGAAACTTTTTTTTTTTGTAAAACTTTATTTTTTTCACTTTTTTTAACTTTCTTATTTTACACTTTTTTTTCACTTTTGGGGGTCTGATCCCCTTACAATGCATTACAATACTTCTGTATTGTAATGCATTGGCTGGAAGTGTATTACTCAATGTAATACACTTCCAGCACACTGCCTGTGAGATCCAGGGGGCTGGATCTCACAGGCTTCCGTAGATAGCAGCCGGATGCCTAAGGAAGGCATTCGGCTGCTATCTCAGCCATCGGGTCCCCGTCACAGCAGCGCGGGGACCGATGGCAACCCCTTCCCACCGCATGTGCCGCGGTCAGCGCTGACCGCGGCACATGAAGGGTTAATGCACCGGCATCGGTGTTTTCACCGATGCTGGTGCATACATCAGGGGTCCGGCTACTGGGCACAGCCGGACCCCCGCCGCTAATCGGGCGGGCGCAGCTCCTGCACCCGCCCGATCAGCGCGCCGTAGCACTACGGCGCTGGTCGGGAAGTCACTTCCCGCAGCGCCGTACCATGTACGGCGCTGGTCGGGAAGGGGTTAAAGAAGAACTCCCGCAAAAAAATGTTTCATGTCCTGCTAGAAATGTACATGATGTAATCTGTAGTGAATGTCATTTTCTTACCAGTGTCTGTATTTGTGAGTTATATTTCCCTGATGCTTCTCTTTTGTGTCATGTGACCAGCAATCAGACTCACCAGATCACACAGCATCTTATGTGTAGACAGGAAGTCTATTTCTCTATGTATTCCTATGGGAGCCTCACTCTGAGTCTCATAGGAATGAATAGAGCAATAACTGGCTTCCTGTCCTGGGTCAGTTGGAGGTCAGAGAGTTGGTCACATGACCCAGCTACAATAAGAAGAGAGGGGATAACTCACAAATACAGTCTCTGATAAGAAGATTGCATTCACTACAGATTACATCATGCACCTTTCTAACAGGTCAGAGAATAAATATTTTTGCGGGAGTTCTTCTTTAAGTAGGGGTTAATTAGTCTCCAGTAGGATACGGTAGCGTCTTCTTTTCACTAAGGACTGATGTAGTTCCATGTAGTACCAGTAGGGGTCACACTTTGCCTGTAAAACCAGCGATCTGAGAAAATCTCACCGAGGCAGCTCAGACATTTAGAAGCCTGAAACGGCACAAGCGCGTCCTTGTAGCGCACATACCGGCTCTAATATAGGAATCGGTAGAACGCAGGACCTTATATAATGAGGGAGGGTACAGAAAGGACCAGCAGATTATCAGCTACCACCATTGACGTTAACCGCCGCCACGTGACCACACCTATCCCCAGAACGGGACCCTCGAAGTGAGCAGTGATCAGCCGCGCTCCATTCATTTGTATGGGAGTTTCGAAAATAACAGAGAGCTTTGGCTGTCTCCGGCAGTCCATAGAAGTGAAAGGACCGGCTGCACAGCTCCCGAGCCCTCGCCGTTCTGCGGGCAGACCTCACAAAAGTCCAGTTCTTGTATTTTTCGAATACATTGTTCCTCCTGGGAGATGTCGCCGTCCGTCCGTCATCATCAGAGCTTGTGGTTTTGGAGAAACTGTTTTACGACAACATACGAGGCGCAATCCGACTATTATGTGTCCAGCCGCACGTTGCCAGGGGATGAGAAATCCTGATTTTTTTTCCATTATCCAGTCTCTGACATTTCTATGGACACAAACATTAGATGTTCTGGTCTCATACTGGCTTCTCTGCGTCCTGCTGGTTCTATCAAAAGTGGATGGAGGTGGTAATGGGGGAGGGGAGGCTGCTTGTGTCCCTCCCCCTCTCTATAACATCTGGAGAAGAGGAATCCTGCAGAGCGCAGCTCTGGAGGACCAGTAATATCCATACCTGTGCCGTCCATTGTGTCACTACAACCCCCAGCGTGCCCCCTGATATCCATTAACCAGTATCTTCTGTTGGTTTCCAGATTGACATCCAGATTAAAGACGCCATCGGCCGTTACCACCAGTGCGCCACCATACAGCTAGACTTCCAGCTCCCCATTAGATTCAACCTCACCTACGTCAGGTCAGTGGGGGCTGTGTACGGGAGGGTCAAGGCTATGCGTCCCACCTTCTCCCGTCTTAATGCCGCCTCCTGTGATTTATTCCCGCAGCCCGGACGGTGACGACAAGAAGAGGCCGGTTATCATTCACCGCGCCATCCTGGGATCTGTGGAGCGGATGATCGCCATTTTGACTGAGAACTATGGAGGCAAATGGTAAATCGTTGTGTCTGTATTCGTATAGGCTGCCATTTATCTGTACTGAAGGAGCAGCCTAAGAGTCCATTCACACGTCTGCATGTGTGACACCGGCCAAGTGCCGGCACTATAGAATTGTCTTTTCTTGTCCGTGGCTGCGGACAAGAATACGACATGTTCTATTTTTCTGTGGGGCCGCAGAATGGAAGTGCGGACGCGGATAGCATCTTTTGCGGCCCAATTGAAAATGAATGGGTCCGCACCCATTCCGCAAAATTGCGGAACCATTCATCCGGACGTGTGAATGGACCCTTAGGCCGATTGATGACCTGTCCATCAGTGTATGACTGGTAAGGGCCAACCACAATCAGTAGAGGCCTAAGATGCTCTTGCTCCTATAGAGTTTGAAGGGGTTGTCCAGAATTCTTTAGTATTTCTTAAATTTGACCCCCGACCCCCAAGCCAGCCATAGCTGTGGAGAAATCCATACTTCCCGTTCTTCACAATGAGGTCACATGCACTGCTGCAGCCAATCACAGGCCTCATTGGTGACGTATCCCCAAGCAGTACGTCACTGCTGGGTCACATGTCACCACAGAGGTCAGTCATTGGCTGCAGCGACACATGTGACCCTGTGCATGCAGAAATTGACAGATGGGGACTTGAAGACCTTGACAGCCGGATGCAGGTATGCATGGATTTCTTCACAGGTGTTGCTGATGGGGGAGCAAATAAAATAAAAAAAATAAATTCTGTAAACCCCTTTAAGAATGTAAACTCGCTGCAGGAACCCAACGGGTGGACCCCACGAGTGTGAGATTGGGGATTCTGTGTCTTCTCCAGTCTAGATGGAGCAGCGGTCGCAGCAGAGCCCCCTATTCCTACGACCGTAAGAATAAGGGATTCTGTGTCTCCTACAATATAGACCAGGGATGCCCAACCTGCGGCCCTCCAGCTGTTGTAAAACTACAACTCCCACCATGCCCTGCTGTAGGCTGTTAGCTGTAGGCTGTCTGGGCATGCTGGGAGTTGTAGTTTTGCAACAGCTGGAGGGCCGCAGGTTGGACATCCCTGATATAGACGGAGCAGAGGTCGAGCTCCTCAGTCAATTTCCATGGGACTGCCAGAGATGTCCAAGAGCTACACATACAAGGGTGGCTCGCCCCGTAAAGCAGCTCACCCCCTTTCAGTTAGGGCACTCCATCTTACATTTGAAAATCCCAGACCCCCCCCCCCTTTAAGGGCAATTTACACAAATGATCAATAATATAAGATTCAATGTCTGCAGAACTTTTTCCATTAGGAAGATCATGATGGAGTCCGGTCAGAGAGCTCATCGGCTCTCCTGAGAGTTGTAGACACGTATTCCATGGAAATACGCCCAGAAATCCATCCTCCGTGTCTGACATTTGTGTATTTCTCCCGCAGGCCTCTCTGGATTTCTCCTCAGCAAGTGATGGTGGTGCCCGTGGGACCCACGTGTGACGACTATGCCCAAAAGGTCAGAACAGGCAATGAACAGAGGCCCGGGCTAGGGTTGGGAGGTCAGCAGTGGGTCACTACATGGAGGGGGGTAGAGGGAATAAGGGAAGGTTGAGCCTGGAATCATTACATAAAGGGGCGGGATCTGTTGCTCAGGTTGAACATATGAGGAAGGCCGGGCCTGGGCCATTACATGGAGGGACACGTAGGTTAGAAGAGAATTTGCACCAACGTATCATAGAAAGTAACAAATGTGATGAGGTTTGTGACCGGCTCATTAAATAGATGTGATCGGGAGCGGTGACGTCTGGGTGTTTGCGATTCGTCCTTTGTCTTGTGGATCCATATTCTGCATTGTACATCACAGGTGATGGAGCAGTTCCACCACGCCGGGTTCATGGCCGATGTAGATCTCGATCACGGTTCTACCCTCAACAAGAAGATCAGGAACGCGCAGCTTGCCCAGTACAACTTCATCCTCGGTAAGGCCCCTTCTCTGGCTTATGTTTTTTACTTAAAGGGGTTGTCTCGTGATGGACAATGGGGGCATATAGCTAGGATATGACCCCATTGTCTTATAGGTGCGGGTCCCACCGCTGAGACCCGCACCTATATCCATAACGGAACCCCGAAAGTGAAGGAGGGCGCACAGCTCCATAGAAATGAATGGGAGTGGGGGCTGCGCATGCGCGGTGCGCTACCATTCATTTCTATGCGGAGCTGGCTTGGTCCTCCAGCCACCACCTTGCGGGGCTCTGTTCTGGATATAGGTGCGGGTCCCACGACGATATGTCCTAGCGATATGCCCCCCACTGTCCATCAATGTGACAACCCCTTTAAAGGGAGATTTCAATGACTTGTATAAAGCCTAGCATCAGTGCAATCCCCCCGGTTACCAGCACCCTAGACCCTTAGATCTGTAGCTGTGTATATACAGCAGGTCCTGTTATATTATGTCAGATTGCCCCCTGGTGGCTGCAGCAGGTAACCCTCTAAATCACTTATACTGGTTTTTTTTGTAACTCCTCTTATAAAAGTATATTCCAAGCAAGACTCAAGTCAGTGTTTCTCAAAGCCGTCCTCAGGGGACTCTAATCTTGAAGATTTGCTATAGATGAAATACATGTGCTTATTATTGATCTACAAAAACCAGTTTAATCAGTTGCAGAGTATTGAGGAAATCTTCAGTACATGACCCGGTGGGGTCCCGGAGGACTGGATTTGAGAAACCCTGACCTGTATTAATATTTCATTAGCCCTGGTCTGTGATTTCTGGCATAGACTGGGGCACATTTATCAATAGGATCTGAAAGCGAAGATTCACTTTGATGCATCAGCAATAAAAAGTGTTGCAGCTTTGAAATAGCCAATCGTTTTGTGTTTCCATCTCCCATATAGACCTGTGTGTCTCCATGGTAACAGACAACAAACAAAACCCAGTGTAGTCAGATGTCACCTACTTCTTGCAAAGCTATTGAATGCATTTCACTAAGATGTAAGGAATTGACTGCAAGATCTGACTACAGAGGGGTGGGTTCGTAGTCTGAAACCATGACCACAGATCGGCCTAGGACCTGTAGAAAAAAGTTTGTTTCTTGCATGGACGCTTTTCTTTGCTTGCGTTTTTTAAAACCTTTTGTACATTAAAAATATATTTTGTAAATATGGCGTACATCTCTTGCACCATTTTTCATATTCCATAGTCTTAAAGGGTTTCTGTCACTAAGTTTTTCCCTATTAAGCAGGATCACATTCTCAATGTGCCAATGTCACCTGATTCTAAGTCCGCTATTTATTTTCTTCACAGTGCCCCCGTTTTTCTGTAATTTAACCTTTTAGCATATGTTAATTAGCCTCCTAGGAGCAGGGGGGGCGTTGCCCCTGCTCCTAGAGGCTCCGTTTGCCTGCCTCAAGCCACGCCCTTCTCTTCCTGAGTGACAGGGCCAGGCCAGCGTTCGTCTCCTCAGGCTGCCCCTGTCTGCCGTCTTATGCCTGCGCGGTCCCGCTCAGTATTCGGCGCAGTGAGTGAGGGAAGCTCGCCGGCCCCCTCACTGTGCCTGCATGGGACAGCACAGGAGCGAGACGGAAGACAGGGGCAGCCTGAGGAGACCAACGCTGGCCTGGCCCTGTCACTCAGGAAGAGAAGGGCGTGGATTGAGGCGGGCAAACAGAGCCTCTAGGAGCAGGGGCAACGCCCCCCCTGCTCCTAGAGGCTAATTAACATATGCTAAAAGGTTAAATTACAGAAAAACGGGGGCACTGTGAAGAAAATAAATAGCAGACTTAGAATCAGGTGCCATTGGCACATTGAGAATAGGGGAAAACTTGGTGACAGAAACCCTTTAATAAGTATTATTCCCATTGTCCTTCCTCCAGCAGACCCCTGGTTTGTAACCTATAGTAGAACTACAACTCTCATTGTGCCCTGACAGATACAAACATGGCAGATTTTGCTACAGCTGGAGAGCCACAGGAAGGAAGACACCGCAGTAGTGTTGATAGTTGCACTGGCATAGACTAGCCCCTAGGGGGCACAACTTGTGGACTCATATCTGCACTCCTTTATGCATTGAGTAGTACAGAAGACCACTGATGTATCTGCTGCAACTGTAGTTGTTTTAACCCCCATAAGGCTGTTGGGTCATGCTGGGAGTTGTAGTTCTGCAGCCATTAGAAAGTCACCGGATGTAAAGTACTGTAGTAGTGTATAATAAGGATGGCTGTACTACCACCCATTGGCCCCTAGGGGGCACAGCTTCTACACACTCTTATTAACGTGTTCCTCCACCTCATTTCAGTGATCGGAGAAAAGGAAAAAGCCAGCGGGACGGTAAACATCCGCACCAGGGACAACAAGGTGCACGGCGAGCGCACGGTGGAGGAGACCATCGCAAGGCTCCTCCAGCTCAAGGAATCCCGATGCAAGAATTCAGAAGAAGAGTTTTAAGGCCGGACTTTCTTAAAGGGCCAACACCACTAAGTGATCATCCAAGAGCCAAAAAGAAAAAAAAAAAAGAAAAAACTCTGGGTCGTCTGGCGCCGGTTCTCTCGGGGAACGAGGGAGTTTTGATTCTCAGGTCTCCGTTTCCGGGAGCGTTTTATATTGTTAGATTGTCCTTTTGTCTTCTCTGTCTGTTAGGTATTTCCATTATCTTGCATATAGTTGCCACGAGCGTCGCCTATCCGTAGATACCACTTTAATGAAAGTGAACGGAAAGCTGCACGAACAACGTCCTGGTCATGTTACGTAGGTTAGAACAAATCTTCACGAGGGTCCGACGCAATAAAGCGGAGAAGCTTTGTATCCTTGTGCCCTGTCTTCTTATTCAATGGCCAGATCAGTCACCCATTTAGTCCTGGGTGACAGCCAATATGGCTGCAGAATAAGTGGCTTTTATATATGGACAGAATGAGTGGTCATTTCCTGTATGTCGAGAGAGTCCAGAGAGTAGACACTGGGAGGAAGAATGAGAATAGGGGGATCGGTGAGGTATGATTTTTATTTTTTATTTTTTTTAAAGGGGTTGTCAGAGTTGTGAAAAAAAAATATAGTACTGTAAATCTGATGGGCAGCAATATATAACTAAATTAAGCAAGTTTTAGGCAAAAAAAATGTGTATATATTTCCTCATTTCCCTGGTTCTCTTCTGGCCTTTTTTTTACCTACAATAACAACAATCTCTGCCCCTCCCCCCCTGCTCTGCAAAGGGAGTGAATAAGTATAATAATATTTTCACACTGGCGTTTTCATTTTCCGGCATTGAGCTCCGTCATAGGGGCTCAATACCGGAAAAAAACGCTTCAATTTTGTCCCCATTCATTGTCAATGGGGACAAAACTGAACTGAAGACAACGGAATGCTCCTGAAAGCATTCCGTTCAGTTCACTTGCGTCTCCAGACCGGAGAACAAACCGCAACATGCTGCGGTTTGCTATCCGGTCTGGGCATCCGCACCAAGACGGATCCGTCATGACCCCCAATGCAAGTCAATGGGGACAGATCCGTTCCGTTTGACACAATGGTGAACGGATCCGTCCTCCATTGACTTTCAATGGAGTTCATGACTGATCCGTCACCTTGCACTTTCCCCTCCCTCCAGCAGGGGGGGACTGTGGGGAAACTTACCCTTGTGTGCGCCGTCCTCCTCCTCCTCGTCGCTGGTCAGGTCGGGAGCTGCTGGGACAGGTAAGTAACCCCCATCCTCCTACTCCTCATATTGTCTGACACGTTTGGGGCCGGAGCGCAGTTCCGGCCCCACACGTGCACCAGCGGCAGCACGGATCTGGCGGGACCCTTCACCCGCCGGATCCGTGCTGCCGCTAGTGTGAAAGGGGCCTAAGTTTGTCCTGAGGGAAATGTCTGCCTGCTAGCATACTCAGCAGCATGTTGTATGTGTAGGTCTACAAGTCCCAGCTGTACAATGACACCGCTGATGCACACAGGAAATTCTTCCTACCTTTCTTGTGCAATGTTCTGCAGATCTCCTCCAGTCTGTCAGCTCTGTGTCTGCAGGATGAGAAGGGCAGATCCTGTGTCTCCTCACTGCCTGCAGCTGCTCAGAAAAGTCTTGAGCCCTGAGTCTGTACTGTCTGAAGGGGTTAATGTTTTATCTGAAAAAATCCAGGGAGAGAGCAGAGAGCAGCTCATCCAGTGCAGGGGGACCTGACCAGCACAGTGATGTCTCGTGTACAGACTCTTATCTGCTTGTGCACAAAACCTCATCAGAGCAGGGAGAGAAGCTGACATCACAGGCCATGTGACCCTCAAAGTAAGTGCATTGAAAAAAACATT
This sequence comes from Rhinella marina, assembly GCA_900303285.1. Taxonomy (NCBI): domain Eukaryota; kingdom Metazoa; phylum Chordata; class Amphibia; order Anura; family Bufonidae; genus Rhinella; species Rhinella marina. The sequence continues at coordinate 10,896 of ONZH01024109.1, forward strand.
ATATTTGCCTTGTTAGAAACATATAAAGGACAAAAAAATAACTTGGACAACCCCTTTAAGTGACCCTTTGGTCCAAGAAGAAAGATTTACAGTTACTAGGTAATGAGCAGAACACTTACACGGTGCCCTCCTTTTTATCTGCAGATTCCCAGGCTCCTCTTCTGTCCTCCAAGTTGGTGGCACCACGTCGCAGATTACCTGGTGCCTACTGTACATTTGACACTAACTGCTGCCCTTGGATTGGCCAGCACTGATCATGTGGACAGTGCTGGCCAATCCAAGAGCAGGACTGGACAAGCAGGAAGTGTCTTGGACTACTGATGGACAGTATGCTCCAGGTAGTCTGTCATTCAGTCCGCATCTCTTCTCAGATGATGAGTCCAGGAATTGGCGGATATACAGCCATGTAACTGTTCCGCTCATTTTTAGGCAATGTGAATTTAAAGTGTAACTGTCATTCTTTTTTTTTTATTTGTGTAATGTGTAGGTGCAGTCATATTGACCATTTTTGTAATATACTTTAATTACTGAAATCTTACATTTCTATTAGAAAAATAGCTGTAAAGTGGCCCATTTTGAGACTTAGCGACGCTCTTCTGTCTTCTGTTTACATAACAGTGGAGACTTGCTAACACTGACTGTTATGTAAACAGAAGACAGAGGAGCTTTGCTAAGGCTCAAAATGGGCCAATTTACAGCTATTTTTCTAATAGAAATGTAAGATTTCAATAATTAAAGTATATTACAAAAATGGTCAGTATCACTGCCCCTACACATTACACAAATAAAAAAAAAAGGACAGTTACACTTTAAGCCTATACTAAACAATTTTTAATTTCTGGACAACCCCTTTAATGTTGTTCACAGCACTAACAAATAGAGGAAGTTCTACTGGTCAAATTTTGAAGGCTGAAATGACACGTGCATTTTTTTTTTATTTTTTTTTTTTTAGCCAAACACGTGGATCCAAAATAGGAGTCTCAGTCCTTCCTTCAAACTTTTTTTTTTTTTTCCGGATCCAATTGTAACTAAAAAAAAAAAGTTCAAAAACTGCAGGTTTGAGGCCAACTGAAGCCCACAAGGCTGTCTTGTAATAGTCCCTGTAAAGGATTATTGTGGGCCTGCTAAAAAAAAAAATTCATTGGCCCGTGTATATGATTGTGCCTTTAATTGTAGCAAAAAATTGAGTTTTTGGTGCAAAATTCTACATCAAGTTTTAGATTTATTTAAAGAGGACCTCTCCTGATATGTCCACTTGTAATAAGAGTTCTTGATCATGTTTTCTTATGACTCTGTTGTGCCATTCTTCTCGTATTCCTGCTAGAAGTTTATGGTTAAAGGTACAGATGGGTATTACCAGTTGGGGGTGTGTTCCTGTACAGCATTGATTGGCTAGTGTCAGACTGTTCATGGGCACACCCCCAGCTGGTAACACCCATCTGCACCTATATCCATAAACTTCTAGCAAAAATGGTAGATGATCGACACAACTTACTCAAGAAAACATGCTTAATTACATGGGGGATGCAATTAGCTACTAAAACAGGTATGTTAGCGGAGGGGACGGGTCCTCTTTAAGAAGCCAGTCCACTATTCCTATCGACGGTGTAATCTTGGACCGAATTTATCACGGAAGTTTAGGACGATAAATCTGGTGCTTTGTCTCGCTTTATACCAGCTGAGATTTGTGGCGCAAAATTTAGCAAAAAAAAAATAAATCTTTTGAAGTTGTATGAAAGTGATATCCCAGCTGCCTTCTCGTCCATGGGCTGTATCTGGTATTGCAGTATTAATTCAGGATATGCTGACCCAGAATAAAAATGCTTTGTAACTGGTTCTACCTACCCCTGGCATAAGTCACTGCTGCCAAAATAGTTTGACAAAGGTCTCTTTCACACAATGTCATACATGCACACTTGGTGCCAATATGATGGTTGCAAATCCCGGTCCATGTTACTTTTAGTTTGGGTTTATTGGACCCGACATCAGGGATTTGCAGCCATAATATACTTGCCCCTTGAAGGCAATGCCATGATACCAAGGTCAGTACCGTCTAGTAGAAATGAAAACAGTAATAGCAAGTAGCAGGACTACTAGTAAATCCTTCACCAAAGTGCCATTCTTATGATTCATTCAGATGGCCATATTCTGAATCCTCTCTCCAGGCTCCAGATACATTGCCAACAGGTTGGTGTAACATCACATGACTTTTTTCTTCCCATGGCATCTGCTCCAGTAACAGCCAGCCTACACCAGTGTCCCAGTAATAGAGCCAGCCCACACCAGTGTAGAAATAGCAGAGCCAGCCCGCACCAGTGCCCCATTAATGGAGCCAGCCCGCACCAGTGCCCCATTAATGGAGCCAGCCCGCACCAGTGCCCCATTAATGGAGCCAGCCCGCACCAGTGCCCCATTAATGGAGCCAGCCCGCACCAGTGCCCATTAATGGAGCCAGCCCGCACCAGTGCCCCATTAACAGAGCCAGCATGCACCAGTGTCCCAATAGCAGCCAGTCCACACCACTACTCCAATAATAGAGCCAGCATGCACCGGTGTCCAAATAACGGAGCCAGCTCGTGCCAGTGTTCAAATAACTGAGCCAGCCTGCACCAGTGTCTCAATAATGGAGCCAGCCCGCACCAGTGTCTCAATAATGGAGCCAGCCCGCACCAGTGCCCCAAAAATTGGAGCCAGCCGGCAACAGTGCCCCAAAAATGGAGCCAGCCCGCACCAGTGCCCCAAAAATGGAGCCAACCCGCACCAGTGCTCCAAAAATGGAGCCAGCCCGCACCAGTGCCACAATAACAGCGCCAGGCCACACCAGTGTCCCAATCACGGAGCCAGGCCACACTCTTACTCCAATAATAGAGCCAAGCCCGCACCAGTGCCCCAATAACAGCCAACCAGCAATAGTGCTCTAATAACAGAGGAAGCCTGCACCAGTGTCCCTATAACAAAGCCAGTTCGCACCAGTACCCCAATAACAAAGCCAGCCCACACCAGTGCCTCAATAATAGAACCAGCCTTCGCCAGTGTCCAAATAACAGCCAACCAGCATTAGTGCTCTAATAACTGAGCCAGCCCGCACCAGTGTCCCTATAACAGAGCCAGCTTCCACTAGTGTCCTAGTAAAACAGCCAGTCACCAACAGTGTTCAACCTATGAGAAAGCTACGTCTCCCCCCACCAGGGTCTACACCACACCTTTTTTTCAAATGTTCTTAAAGGGGTTGTCCCAGAGTGACATCGTATCACACTTCCACAGGATAGGTGTTTGAAAGGGGGGTGCACTACCCCTTCATCCACCTCTATGGGACTGGCTGAGATATTGGAGCACAGCGCTCGGCTACAGTATCTTTGGCCATCCCATAGAGTTGAATAGAGGACTGGCGTGTATGCTCCACCACTGCTCCATTCATACTGGGGGACATGAGACCCTACCTCTCGTGAACGGTGGTGATCCCAACCATCAGACACCTATGAGTCATAGACTGACAGTCTGTTCTGGCTGTCAGAGCCTGCTGGGAGTTGTAGTTTCACAACCACCGGAACCACCTGTTGAGAACCACTCGCTTGAAGAATAATAGAAATTAAAGTGGCTCTCCGAGAATTAAGAAAATGAAAATACTTAAATATTACTTCATTATAAATATATTCCCGAATACCTTACATTACTTATAGTGGTTTGTTTTGTCTAGGGAGCAATCATCAGGGAAAACAAAATGGCCGCCGTCCTATTAGTACACACAAAACCTGTCCTAATCACACAGGAGGACAAGTTACTTCACAACACTGAGGTAAAGAGCTGCTTCATCCTCCTCTCTGCTCTGCTTGTCAGGGATTATGGTCCTGAATACAGATGATAAGAACTTTAGCTGAAACTCTGTTGGAATTGAGACCATGAGGAGACATGAAGTACAGAGAGGAGGTGGGGATGTGGATAATGAACAGCAGCTCTTGTATGCAGGCTCCATTACCACAGTCTGTCCTGTCAGTCCTCTCTGTACTTCATGTCTCCTCATGAACTCCATTCCTACAGAGATTTAGCTAAATATATTAAACTGTATTCAGTATCATAATAATGAGGCAGCTCTTTAGCTCAGTGTTGTGAAGTAACTTGTCCTCCTGTGTGATTAGGACAGGTTCTGTGTGTACTTATAGGACAGCGGCCATTTTGTTTCTCCTAATGATTGCTCCACAGACAAAACGAGCCATTAGAACTAATGAAATGTATTTGGGAATATATTTATAATGAAGAAATAATTAATTAATTCCCGGAGAACCCCTTTAAGGGGACAAATATAAAAACCCCTTTAACGTGAGAGCATACGATAGCGTGATCTGTTGTGTTCATATATTCATGGAATAGCGGCATAGTACAGAGGAACCGGTGATCATAGGGAGAAAATCCATAATACAAAGAACACTAAGCAGATAATACACGTCTAAGGTTATTACATTTATATATAAATGGTCGCTCGTGCCCCCGCCACCACCTGCACTAAAAGCCCCATTATGATTTGCTTTGATGTGTCTTTTTTGTGAAAGCCTTCGGTAAGTGGTATAAAGTAGTCACCCACGTGTCAGCGGCTGCGGATACATCAGCCGAGGTGATTATGAAAGAGGAAAATCTATGGATTTCCATGAAACCGGTGTACGACATTGTCATTAGTCGCATTCCTGCACAGGCCGCAGCTCACACTCAGCGGGGAGGGCATGCCTCTAGATGTATGTCCTCTCCGCGGTATTTGGAAGGTAGATAATATTAGTGCTGGCTCCTTTAAGAGCACCTCCTTCTAGAATGCATTTAAAAGGGTTGTCTCACCAACCACATTGATGGCATATTACTAGGATGGGACCCGTATCTGTCTCTAAAACAGAACTCCTAAACAGGAGCGCAACGTGCATGCACAACCACCCTCCATTCATTTCCATTCATAAATTTTAAAAAAGTCAAAAGTTCTATGCCGGCCTAATGTATGGACAGGTGTAATTAATGAACTGTTATGAAGAAGTGAATAACCACAAAGCCAGAAAAAAATCCATCCCTCCACCAATGTCACAGCTGCCCCTGAACCTTGAGACCCTATGCAGGAGCCTAGTTTGGTTTGTTATGATCCAGACCATGGTAAACGCCTGGGTCATGACATCAACAAAACGACCTATTTTAGGCGTAGAGAGGATTTGATGGGTGAGTGTCTTTTTACTGCTTTACTTTAAAAAACAAAACAAAAAAACACTTGTACCATCTAAGGCTTTCAACTAGAATTTATTGTATTCAATGTCATATTGTTATCCACTATACTTAGTGCACTCTGCTGCCATCTATGGGCCACTGTAATATAGGGTTTTATGAAGTTATCTATAGTTGTATTTCATTATGCCATTCCTCTTGTAACTCCTCCTCCTCTACGACCTCACATACTGTTTCCTGCAGTCTTTTCCTGTTTGTCCGACATGCATTACAGAGCTGGAGAGAGGATTTTCCTTTGATCTCTATTATCATTTCTCAAGGTACATTGTCTAAGGGCATAACTATTGCACCTCCTTACTTGGAATTCTGGATATGACTGATGTTGCTATGGAAATGATTATAGCAAGTTCACTATCTTCCATTGCTTGTACAAGAGATTGCCACTTACACTGAATTTGACTTCAGTGTTAAAAAATGTGACCTTACCCAAATTTTACCTGCACAGAAGTACACATCCGGCTTCATTCTCATCTGTATCAGGAGCATCAATTGCAAATTCTGTCAAAAAATGGGCAAAATAAAGCAGCATTCAGACCCCAGATCCAAAACTAAATTCAGACCCAACAAACAGAATTCAGTGCTGAAAAAGTAAATTCAGACCCAGATCAGTTGTAAAATACAGAACCCACACCCCAGATCAAACACAGTATACAAAACAGTGATCCTGAAATAAATTCACACCCCAGATCAGACACTAAATACAGAATTCAGTCCACAAAGTAAATTCAGAACCAAAATACAGAAACCAAACCCCAAAATAAATTTACACCAAAAACAGAGCCTGTGGGGTACCTCAGGGTTAGTACTGGAGGGGTCACTAGTGGGGTACCAGTACATACTAGATATGGAAACTGGGTAACTCTGACTTGGAGAAGGACTTAGAAATTTTAGTGAACAGAAAACCAATGTCAGACAGCTGCTGCCAAGGCCAATAAGATAACGGGTTGCATCAAAAGGGGCATAGATGCCCGTGATGAGAACATAGTCCTGCCACTTTACACATCACTAGTCAGACCACACATGGAGGACTGTGTACAGTTCTGGGCTCCTGTGAACAAGGCAGACATAGCAGAGCTGGAGAGGGTTCAGAGGAGGGCAACTAAAGTCATAACTGGAATGGGTGGACTACAGTACCCAGAAAGATTATCAAAATTAGGGAAGACTGAGGGGAGATGTAATAACTATGTATAAATATATCAGAGGTCAGTACAGAGATCTCTCCCATCATCTATTTATCCCCAGGACTGTGACTGTGACGAGGGGACATCCTCTGCGTCTGGAGGAAAGAAGGTTTGTACATAAACATAGAAGAGGATTCTTTACGGTAAGAGCAGTGAGACTATGGAACTCTCTGCCTGAGGAGGTGGTGATGGTAAGTTCACTATAAGAGTTCAGGAGGGGCCTGGATGTATTTCTGGAGGGTAATAATACTACAGGTTATAGTTACTAGAGATGGGTCGCTCAACACTAATGTCTTTCTTCAGCCCCTATGTTACTATGTTACTATTTTATTATGTTACTATGTTACTACTGTATGTTACTGCGTCAGAACTAAATGGCCGGTGCTAATGAAATACTGTATTTGTGTCAATAACAGTGCAATGGATGTAATGGGATTTTGCTGCAGGCGTCTTTTCAGTGGTTATTAGGTATTCCGGAGATCCAATATCAATTTAAACGAAGCAATAATACAATTAACTGGGAAGATTAGTATGAAATATTTAGCGTGACGCCTTCCATGGCGATTAATTATTAACGGACGGTCCTCGGTAATGAAAGCTCTGATATATAATGGAGGACATCGCAATGATTGATTCCTTAAGAACGTGCCCTCCGGTCACTGAAACGTTAAGCATAGAATGAGTAGCAAAAAAAATAAATAAATAAGAAATGTTCTTTAAGGCAATTTCTCTTTTTTCTTTAAGAATTAAAGGGTATTCCAGCTTTAAGATACTGATAAGCTATATTCCGGGTAGTTCAGCAATATCGGATAGGTGGCACCCCCACTGATCAGCTGTTTTCTGGCAGCTGCTGGGCCCGGAGACTAAACAGTGGGCGGAGCCTGAACCAGAAGGCTTCTCCTGTTGTGTAGTGGCCATGATAGGGTACTGCAGCTTGGCTCAGCACAATGGTCAGAGTCTTCTGCTTCAGACTCTGTCTATTATTTGGTTTCCGGGGTCAGTGGCTAATTGGCGTCAGACCCCCCCATCCCCACCAATATCTAAAATCTGGAATAGTCCATTAATCATGTAGACAGTTTCTTCTGCAGGGTGCCGATATCCCTCCAATGTCTATCCAGCAATTGATATTGAAGGCCCCTTTCTCCAAAAAAGACCATGGCAGGGTAGTGCCGATGTCCTGTTGGGGGTTCACGATGAACGATGAAGAGGACAGCTCCAGGGTATGTACTCCTAGCCCTGCTGGGAGCCATCATTTATGTTTGAGGACATTAGGACGCCATTACTTATGCTGGGGGCACTATTGGGCCATTATTTATACTGGGGGCACTATGGAGGCATTGGATGTCCAGGGGCATATGGGGGCCATTGGATGTCCGGGGGGGGACTATGGGGGCCATGAGATGTCCAGGGGGCACTATTGGGGCATTATGTATACTGAAGGCACTGCAGGGGTTGAAATTTAAAAAAACGCCTATGAATTCATTCTTTTTTAATGGCCATTTTTAACGCCCATTAAAAACAAAATAAAAACCAGAAAATGGATACCGCACTGATGAAAATGGCTATGAAAAACTGACAGTTCATCCATTTTATGGCCATTTTTTTCACTCTCATATGAATGTACCATTACACCTACCCACCTGGCGAAACACACTTAGTTTCCCACCCACTTTTCAAAATCCGCAAGATCGACATAAAATTCACAAAAAGACAACTTTTAGCCCAAAAATTGCATGCAATAAAACTTTTTCAGACCAAGAATATAACCCCTGCAGCGCCTCTACAGGGAAAATGATGCAAATGAAGTGTCCATTGAAATCAATACAACATCGGCCATGGACATGTTGGGTCTCAGACAGTTTTCGCCTGCATTGCATGAATAGAATTTTTGGAATCACTGCAGCGACCAAATATCGTACTCCAAACATGCTCAAGTCAAAGTATCTTGATTATTCTTATAACTGCGGGGTTTTGCCTATTTGATAAAACTTTTCTATCAGTTATCATCTCCATCGAGACGTTGGATCTGATCCTATATCGATCGCGGTAGAAGTTGAAAGTCAGGAACGCTGCTTTACAAGCTCCGAGCACTGACCTCTTGAAATTGCTGTACAAAGAAATCCTCATGATAAATATGCATATGAAAACATAGTCTGACCCGCCCCGATCAATTGATGTGAAATAAATACGAACCTGAAATCGCTGCTTGGTGGAGAAATTACAGATTAATACATAACCGGGTAGATAAAAGTTAATTTTCCACTGATTCATTTTTTTTACAATTGAAGCAATTTTCATATCTCTGCTCACTAAACTTTTCACTTACAATGTATTTCATGCACTGAATTAAAAGTAAGAGGGTTAGACTTAGATCTGGTGTCATGTTAAAAACCAGAATCTCAGAAAGATACCAGGAGATAGGTGGATATTCAGTAGTTGATTCTTTAGAAGTCAGGGAGCTGACATTTCCTTCAGGTTCTGTTTGTGTAGGGGAAGAGGGAGCACAAGTGAGGGCACCTATTCTTCTGTATATACTGGTTACTCCAGGAACAGTCTTCATGTTATCACCCCTTTTACCAATCACAGCCTGTTACTGTTACCTATTCTTCTGTATATCCTCCGTGACTCCAGGAACTGTTTTCATGTTATGACCCCTTTTGCCAATTACATCCTGTTCGTTATAGAGATGAGCGAATCTATTCGCCGCTTCGTATATTTGTTACAATCCTCCTTATTTCCTACCGAACCAATCTGGATCTATTCATATTGCTTCATACGATTCATAATGTTCTTATTTTGAACGCCTAATGCTAGTACACTACGTATGCATTCTTCTTGCTCCCGGCCCCCAGAAGCAGGAAAATAATGATACGCCCCCTAGGAGAAAGTGAAGGTACACCCTCAGAAGCGGAAAAACCACCCGGCCACCGGGAACTATCTATTTGCAAGTATAGGGAGTGAAGCTCCTCCCTATTACTCGCCCTCCTCTCCAGTTCATGCCAGCGTGAACAAGATACCACGATGGAAAAAACTGCAATCAAAGTGAGGAGAGTGGTGTTTTGGTAGCGAGTACCGAACACCGGACACTCCAGAGGAGATCAGAGAGTCACAATTGGCCAAGAGAATCCACCAGCACCAGAGGTGTCTGCCGTGCCGGCTGGTTTCGCGGGGCGGCTGGAGCGTTCACTCGCCGCCCAGATGGAGACAACACCTTCCATGCGGCAGAATCCATCGAGCCTGCATGCAGTGACGGTCATGCCGACCTATGGGACTTAAGAAAGCGGTGGAGGACTGGTCATCCAAGTGCTTGACCATCCGAGGCGGAGACTATACTGAAACGGGTAAAGGAACCATCCTATGGTTCGAAGAGGATGGCAAGGAGTCTTTGTGGGCCGCAAGTCTGTGAAGGTCTTCACCGTCACAGCCTATACATGGGGGATCAGGTGGAATATACCCCCATGGCATCTTGAAGGCCCCTTTGCTACTGGGCTAATGTTATTGTCAAGCTGGTACCTGCATCGCCAGCCGGACCTGGCCAGACGCAGGACGCGTACGGTGCTACAGACAGCAGATGGCTCCTGCGTTTCGAGAGAACACAGCCACAACCAGTCTGATCCCTGTATTGTTTTTCACCTGGGCAGCTGACTACATTATTTACTTTCCAGACCACTGTGACAGTAACTACGTGGAAATGGCTCAGCAGCAGCCAGGGGAGCTGGCGGTTCTTCCCTGGGTGGAGCCTTGCTAAACCTGCAGCCGAAGTTATTATCCTGCTGTCCCGGCAGGAGGGTCTGGAGAGTGAAGGCTCAATGGCAGCAGCGCTCACCAGTGGAAAAACAGGTCAGTCCAATCTAGCAGCAGCGGGTAGTGGAGCTCAACCACGGCACCAGCCTGGCTACAGGAGGCAGGAGGTCCTTTTATGTCTTCAGCAGCGTAGCAGAGAGTACTTCAGGTCCCTCATCTGAGGAACCTTACAACTGGATGTAAAGTCTGGCTGATTTAAAGGACACCTCATGGTCTGGACCTATGGGAGCCACAAAGTGGACTGCACTGATGGGTGAGAGCTAGTTGGCACTTGTTTTTTATTTATATTGTTTTTATTGCCCTGTTTGACTTCTCGCCCAGATGGACATGGCTT
>ONZH01024110.1:0-20208 GCA_900303285.1 Rhinella marina
ATGGGTGACATGCTGCTGCTTAGCTGACCGTTTAAAAAATTATGGGTGAGGTGCTACTGCTGAGTTGACCGTCGAAAAAATTATGGGTGACATGCTGCTGCTGCGCTGACCGTCGAAACAATTATGGTTCACATGCTGCTGCTGAGCTGACCTACTAAAAAATTATGGTTGAGGTTCTGCTGCTCAGCTGACCGTCTAAAAAATTATGGGTGACATGCTGCTGCTGAGATGACCGTAGAAAAAATTATGGGTGACATGCTGCACTGACCGTCGAAAAAACTATGGTTAAGGCACAGAGGGATCGCTGAGGACGTTGACACGGTCAGCTAGGTACTCCTTCACCATTTTTCAAAACTTTTCCCTCCTTGTGACACTAGGGAGCTTATCAGAAACTTTTCCACATGCAGAGCGTCCGCCTTTATTGTGAGCAGTGAGCTTTTTAGTAGACACAGAAGTGGGATGGTTACGCTGATAATTGCATTATCGCCGCTCACCATCTGTGTAGATTCATCAAAGTTGCGTAAAACCTCACAGAGGTCAGACATCATTGCCCACTCGTCTCTTGTGAAGAGTGGAAGCTGACTGGAAAGGCGCCGACCGTGTTGCAGCTGGTATTCCACTACTGCCCTATGCTGCTCACAAAGCCTGCCCAACATGTGGAAGGCGGAGTTCCAGCGCGTGCACCTTCACCAGTTGCTCAGGCAAATTGGGGTAGGTTTTCAGAAACCGCTGAACCACTAAGTTGAAGACATGGGCCAGGCATGGTATGTGTGTAAGGTTGCCCAGCTCTAAAGCCACCACCAAGTTGCGGCTGTTATCAGACACAACCATGCCTGGTTGCAGGTTGACTGGCGAGAGCCACAGCTCAGCCTGGTCCCTTATGCCCTGCCATAGCTGTGCGGCGGTGTGCTGTTTGTCACCTAAGCAAATAAGCTTCAGCACGGCCTGTTGCCACTGCCCGACTGCTGTGCTACACTGCTTCCAGCTACTGACTGAAGTCTTACTGGTGCGGCAAGATGCGAATTCTGCAGTGGAAGTGGAGGAGGAGGTGGAGGAAGAGAAGGAGGGGTTGCAGCCGCTACCGTAGGTGGTTGCGGAAATCCGGATGGAAGTAGGGCCCGCAATCCTTGGCGTCGGTAGCACCTGTGCCATCCCAGGGTACAACTTGCTCCCAGCCTCCACAACGTTCACCCAGTGTCCGTCAGGGAAATGTAGCGTCCCTGGCCAGAAGCATTTGTCCATGTGTCAGTCGTTAAGTGGACCTTCCCAGTAACTGTGCTGGTCAGGGCACGGGTTATACACATGCTGGTGTAAGGCAGGGACCGCACCCCGGGAAAAATAGTGGCGGCTGGGGACTGCGTAACGAGGGACAGCCGCCGCCATCAGGCTGCGAAAAGCCTCGGTGTCCACCAGCCTAAACGGCAACATTTCCAGGGCAAGCAATTTTGAAAGTTGCAGGTTTAGTGCTATGGCCTGTGGGTGGGTGGCTGGGTATTTGCGCTTCCGTTCAAATGACTGGGGTAAGGACATTTGAACGCTGCGCTGGGACACTGAAGTGGACGTGCTTGCTGATGTTGCTTGCGAAGGTCCAGGTGCAGGGCGGGAGGCATCTGGGCCTGCGTCTTGGAAAGCACGTAACAGAGGGGAAGAGGAGGCAGTGGTGTGACCCACAGACACTAATCGTGGACCCAGGCATTCGGCCCACCTACTAGGGTGCTTTGCTGCCATGTGGCACATCATGCTGGTGGTGGTCAGGTTGCTGGTGTTCACGCCCCTGCTCATTTTGGTACCGCACAGGTTGCAAATGACAATTTGTTTATTGTCAGCACTTTCCTCAAAAAAGTGCCAGACTGCGGAACACCTACCCCTTGGCAAGGGAGATTGCCGCAAGGGGCTGCTCCGGGGAACAGTTGTGGGCCTGGTTGGCGTGGCCTGCCTTCTCCCTTTTGCCACCCCACTGCCTCTTCCAGCCTATTGTGGTGCCACGGATCCCTCCCCCTCTGTACTGCTGTCCTCGCTCAGCTTGCCACCTTCCCAGGTTGAGTCATCAATTTCATCGTCCACCACCTCCTCTTCCATTTCCGCACTCTGGTCCTCCTCCGGACATGGTGACCTAACAAGAACCTGACTTAACTGTGTCATCCTCATCATCAACCTCTTGAGGCACTAACTGCCCTTGACTTATTGGCAACTGTGTCTCATCATCATCATGCTCCTCACCAGACACTAATTGCCGTTCCCCACCCTCTACAGTTCGATCCCGCATACAGAGGGTCTTAAGGCGGTGTCTCACTTTTTAAGGACGAGGGGAACCCAGTTTAATGGTCACAACCAATTTGTCATCGATTTGCTCATTTTCATTCTGAATCACAACTATTTCTTATTTGATGGGCGGATCTACCACCAACTCAGGGGGAATGTTATGGGGATCCCTTGTGCTCCCACATATGCTAATCTCCTCCTGGGCTGGTGGGAAGATCGTATTGTTTTTCCAGGCAACCCCACCTGGTGGGCCGATAAAATCATCTTTTGGACCAGATTCATAGATGATGTGTTTATTGTATGGAACGGAAACCAGGATCAATTTAAGGACTTTGTAAAAATGTTGAATATCAATGATATAGGCTTGTCCTTTACTTATGAGCTTTGGTTTAATAAGTTTACCTTCTTAGATGTACTAATCATGAAGCCAGGCGATAAACTATCAACTACAGTTTTTTGTAAACCAACAGCTACTAATAGCTTGCTTCATTGGACTTGCCATCATCCAACAACTCTAAAGAAGGGCATACCTAAAGGTCAATTCCTTCAGGTTAGATGAAATTATTCAGACCTTGAAAGCTTCTAGGGCAAGTCCAGGAACCTACGTTTGTGGTTTCAACAAAGAGGGTATCCTGACCCAATTTTAAGAGAGGCCTTTAACTATGCTAAGAATCAGAATAGAAATACCCTTTTGATACCCAAACCTGACGTGAAAGAACAAAAAGGCCCCATACGTATTATATCCACATATGATGATGCTTGCCCTGACATCCAGACGATATTGAGGAAATATTGGCCTATCTTATGAATGGACCCTGACTTGACTGAGGTGTTAAATGCGTTTCCCAGTATCACATTCCGGAAAGGAAGAAGCTTACGGGACCGACTGGTGCATAGCCACTATACCCCTCCTAGGCAGCTCGGAACTTGGATGGATAGGAGACCCAATGGGATGTTCAAGTGTGGAAATTGTAAAGTGTGTAGATTTATTGCTACCTCTAAGAAAAATAGATGCTCGGTCACTGGATCTGAGTACCTGATTACAGGGGCGTAGCTAAAGGCTCATGGGCCCTGGTGCAAGAGTTTAGCTGGGGCCCCCTTCCTTCAGTGCTTTGTGGTCAGGGGCAGCACATAGTCTTCCTGCTGTCTGAGGCAAAAATTGAAATGGCACCCTTCCCCCCCTTCCCCAGTGCCAAGTTCTTCTAACCCCTTCCATCTAGCCAGAGGTATAACTTGACCAGCATGCACTTTCTATAATACCAGTGTCTTCTTATGTGGCACAAGGGTCTTTGGGCCCCCTCAGGCTCCTGGGCCTGGTAGCGAATGCTACCTCTGCACCCCCTATAGCTACGCCCCTGCCTGATTAGGGTTTTTGTGAATTGCAAAACAAAAGGAGTGGTATATCTATGCCAATGCCCCTGCCCACGTGATTACATGGGTAAGACCTTTAGGGAACTGAGACGTAGGGTATTGGAACATGTAAATGATGTTACAAACAGAAAGAATACCTCGGTTGCAGATCATGTGATTAATGTTCATAATGGTAGACCAGAAATCCTGAGGTTTTCTGCACTGGAGGTTGTCAGAGAATTCCAGAGAAAAGGGGACTGGGATCGATGCAATTTAAGAAAAGAGTGCGAATGGATATATCGCTTTAGGTCCCAGTCCCCTTTAGGTCTAAATGAACGTTTCACTTTCTCATGTTTTTATGACAAAAATCACTTCCCTGCCTCTTGCTCTTTCATTGTGAGCTCTCTTTTTTTAAATAAACCATCTGAAACCAGTCTTCACATCTGTGCGTTAAGCACACTAAAAGGATGGTCATTTGTATATATTCTAAATTGTGTCTAAATGAAGAGCCATACATTTTAGGTTCTCTTTTTTATAAGTATATACCCTTAGAGATGCGCTTCTTTATTGCTGTGATTTATAATACATCATACTGTATGTAGGGACCATTTAGGTTGATTGTAATTGGATACCCCTTCCAGTTTATAAACTGGGAATCGCACTTGTAGTTAATGAAGGGTGGCATAGCCTATAATGACTTCCCTTCATCATACCCCCTTTATATATATACACAACTAGAGCTGGGTGACTATTACCTCTATTTGGATGCCCTGTTGAATATGGGAGCGCTGCGCTTCAACGATGCGTTCCAACCAGAGGAAGCGCTGGAGGAACGACTGGTCACGTGGATGGGAAGTTACATGCGTGCCACGGACCGGTCCTCCTCCCCTGGCGTGCGCTCCAAGTACAGGAAGTGGGGTAAGGGGCACAAACTCCCGCATGCTTAAATAGCAGCACATTACCCACAAGCTGCACCACGCTGCATTACCTTCTACCAACATCCAGCAAAGGCGGAGGGTCTCATGGGCTGCCTGGCCGGGACCATAGTAAGGGGTCTCTGACCCAATTCTTTGTAATATTGATCCGTGGTTGAATCGCTTCTGAGACCTAACTATATGAGTGGCACTCTTAGGTTGAGATTGGCTTGGTTTTCATGAATTATCTCCTTTTATCTGACATTTGGTTATCATGGCATATCTGATCTGACCTGTCACGAGGGGAAGACAAGGGTGGTGAGCCCTGCGCTGAACCCCTCCTTCTTTCCCTGCCTACTTGCCTCAGTCGGCCCTAGGTAGCCGCGGACAACCACGAAGGCGGTCCCTACACTGGATAAGTGCGCAGGAGGGAAAGGGAACACAGGGACGGACACAACACAGACAGGACAAACACAATGGAAGAGTAGTCAGCAAGCCGGGTCAAACACAGGAGGTCACGTAAATACCAGGGGTGAAACAAGAGAGAGGTCAAAGTCCAAAATCCAAAAGTCCAAATCCAAGTAACTGTCCAAGCACAAAGGTCGCACGAGCACTGATCAAAGGGGTAACTAATCACAGGCGATTTGAGAGGGCAACTGGACTGCTTTAAATAGCCCTCCAATGGGTCATGTGACGGGGCCAGCGTCACATGACCTCATTTGCATAATGAGCGCTGGCCAAACGTGACCAGTGCTCAAATATGCACAAATTTGGCCATGTGGCGTGGCCAGCGCCACATGACCCAATACATAAGGGCAACTTATAATATATAATACACTCTGAGCGCTGGCTTGCCGGGCCAGCGCTCAGTACCACCCACTGCTCGTCTCTAGGGGGCGGGGACGCCGGGCACGCAGCATCCGGAAGCGCGCCCGACGCTCCCCGCCTCTCGTCACTATAGAGACGAGGACGCATGTCGCGTCCTCGCTCCGAGATAGCGGAAGTCCGGCGGCGCTGCAAGCGGGGAGCGCGCCGCCGGTCTTCCGTGACAGTACCCCCCCCCTTCACGAGGGGCCACCGGACCCTTACCAGCGGAAGCAGGTTTATCAGGATGCTGCAGATGGAATTTCCGGATGAGTGAATCTGCATGCATCCTGGTCAAGGGCACCCAAGACCTGTCCTCCGGCCCGAACCCCTTCCAGTGTACCAGGTACTGAAAGGAATTCCAAACCCTCCTCACATCAATGATTCTAGCAATCTCGTGCTCCACTTGACCCTCCACCTTGACCAGAGGCGAGGATTGTTCCTCTGGACCAACGGGAGCAACATAACGTTTCAGCAAGGACATATGAAAAACATTATGAACGCGAAGGGAGTCGGGTAAACATAATTCAAACGATACCGGATTGATCACCTTGATGATCCTGTATGGACCAATGAAGCGAGGCACAAACTTATAAGATGGTACCTTCATGCGTAGATTTCTTGTCGACAACAATACCATGTCCCCCACCTTGAAATTCACACCCTTAGAACGTCTCTTATCAGCCTTTGTTTTTTGGATACCTTGGGCCTTTTCCAGGTTCAACTGAACCTGTGCCCACACTGTGCACAGTTCTTGAGAAAAAACATTGACCTCTGGAACAACCGAAGAGGATGAGGAAAAGGAACCAAAGCGTGGATGAAAGCCCATATTACAGAAGAAAGGTGAAACCCCAGAGGAGGAATTCACTCGGTTATTAATAGCAAATTCGGCCAGAGACAGGTATCTGGCCCACACAAGCTGGTTATCTGTCACATAACATCTGAGATACTGCTCAACAGATTGATTAAGACGCTCAGTCTGACCATTGGTCTCCGGATGAAAGGCCGACGAAAAGGACAAAGATATTTCAATCCTCTTACAGAAAGCTCTCCAGAATTTAGACACAAACTGCACCCCCCTGTCCGATACAATATTCTCTGGAATACCATGAAATTTAATTATGTGGTCCAAAAATACAGACGCCAAGACCTTAGCAGAAGGTAACTTACACAACGGAATAAAATGACACATCTTGCTAAATCTGTCAACCACAACCAAAATCACAGTTTTACCCTCAGAGCAAGGTAAATCCGTGATGAAGTCCATGGACAAATGCGACCATGGTCTGCTAGGTATGGGTAATGGACGTAACTCACCCATAGGCCGTGTCTTGGGATTCTTGGACCTGGCACAAGTGTTGCACGCAGTTACGAAAGCCTGAACATCCCTGGAAATCGATGGCCACCAATACTGCCTAGAGACTAACTCCCTGGTGGCATTGATACCAGGATGTCCACATAATACAGAGTTATGGCACTCACCCAGTAGTCGCAAACGCAAATGAGCCGGCACAAACAATTTGTCATTGGGGGTACCAGTGGGAGCGAGATGCTGTCCTGCTGAGATTTCGGATGCTAGATCAGACGAGGTAGCGGCCACGATGATGTCAGCCGGCAGGATGGGCTCAGGAGGAACGTCAGGAGGCTGATACGCCTGAAAGCTCCGGGATAAGGCGTCAGCCTTAATGTTCTTGCTTCCTGGTCTAAAGGTGACACAAAAATCAAAACGAGTAAAAAACAAAGCCCACCTCGCTTGTCTAGGATTCAAACGTTTAGCAGACTCTAAAAACATAAGATTCTTATGATCCGTGAGGACCACAGTGCGATGTAATGCCCCCTCCAGGAAGTGACGCCACTCCTCAAATGCCCATTTAATGGCCAACAACTCCCTATTACCGATATCATAGTTCCTCTCAGCAGACGAGAACTTGCGGGAGAAAAAGGCACATGGCTTAAGATTGGTTAAGGTGGAGGACCCCTGGGACAGTACTGCCCCTACCCCATCCTCAGATGCATCCACCTCAACTATAAAGGGCTCATTCTGATCAGGCTGGATTAACACAGGGGCATTAGTAAAACACTGTTTTAGCTTCTCAAAGGCTTCAATAGCTGCAGGGGGCCAATTAACTAGATCCGCTCCCTTGCGAGTTAGATCTGTAACTGGTTTGATCACCAACGAAAAATTTCTAATAAATTTGCGATAGAAGTTCGCAAATCCTAAAAATCGTTGGAGCGCCTTAAGGGAGGAGGGTCGCACCCAATCAAGGATGGCCTGCACCTTAGCTGGGTCCATTTTGCAAGAAAAAGGGGTCAAAATGTATCCTAAAAAGGCCACCTCCTGAACGCCAAAGATACACTTCTCCCCTTTGACAAATAGTTTATTCTCACGTAACACCTCTAACACCTGCCTGGTATGAGAAACGTGAGATTTCCAATCTGCCGAAAAAATAAGGATGTCGTCAATGTAGACAATCATGAACCTCCCAATAAAAGGTCTAAAAATATCATTAACAAAATTCTGGAACACCGCGGGTGCATTGCTTAGCCCAAAGGGCATTACTAAATACTCATAGTGCCCCTCAGGGGTATTGAAGGCCGTCTTCCATTCATCCCCCTCCCTGATTCTAATCAGGTTATAAGCTCCCTTCAAATCCAGCTTAGAGAACCAGCAGGCGCCTTGAATCTGGTTCAGTAAGTCAGGGATAAGGGGCAGCGGGTACCTGTTTTTGACCGTGATCTTGTTAAGTTCCCTGTAATCAATACAGGGCCTCAATCCTCCATCCTTCTTACCAACAAAGAAAAATCCGGCCCCCATGGGGGAAACTGAAGGCCGGATGTGACCCTTGGCCAGACTCTCCTTAAGATAATCCCTCATGGATTGATGCTCAGGAGTGGAGAGATTGTAAATACGGCCCTTAGGATACTTAGAACCCTCAATAATATCAATGGCACAATCATATTGCCGGTGAGGAGGAAGGAACTCAGTCTCGGACATGGAGAATACATCCTGAAAATCTCTGATATATCCGGGCAGGGTAAGAGACTCAGTGGTACCCCCAAACTGCAATACTGATTTGCAACATTTGGAACAATCACCTCCCCATTTCTCTAATTCACCTGCAGGCCAGTTGATCACAGGGTTGTGTTCCTGTAACCACGGCAGACCTAAAACGAGGTCAGCGGGTAAATCCCTTAGGACAAGGAAGGAGCAAGTCTCAGTATGGGAAATTCCCACCGTTAAGG
The DNA here is from genome assembly GCA_900303285.1 of Rhinella marina. Classification (NCBI taxonomy): domain Eukaryota; kingdom Metazoa; phylum Chordata; class Amphibia; order Anura; family Bufonidae; genus Rhinella; species Rhinella marina. The sequence goes on from ONZH01024110.1 coordinate 8,634, forward strand.
AAAGCTCGGGGGTACAAAACTCCACTCTCCCATTATTTAATGGTGTGGAATCTAAAGCAATGATTTGAATTACCTCCCTTAAAGGAACTAGCGGAATACCCACAGATTGTACAAAATCAAAATTAATAAAATTAACGGCAGAACCTGAATCAACAAATGCTTGACCAACCCCCTTAATTTGATCATAGGTAACAGAGACAGGTAGCAAAACTTTCCTTCTTACCACCGCAGGAGTTACCTTACTTCCCGCTGGAGATCTCCTAGAGGGCGGAAGTTTGGGACACTGCTGGAGCCAGTGGTTCGTTTCACCGCAGTAAAAACAGGCTCCCTTTAGGCGTCTCTGGTCCCTTACGGTTCCACCTAACTGCATGGGCTCCTCAGGAACTCTGGTAGGAGATGGACTTGGAAGAGGATTTTCAGGCAAAACGGCAACCTGAGGGATGCTAGAACGTTCCCTCAGTCTCTCTCTCACCCGTCGGTCTAGCTTAATGGCTAAGGTCATGGTCGCCTCTAAGGAATCAGGAGTGGGATAACATACCAGAAGGTCTTTCAGTTGGTCAGACAACCCCACCCGGAATTGACTTCTTAAGGCTGGGTCATTCCATCCAGAAGAGACACACCACTTCCTAAACTCTGCGCAATAATCCTCTACTGGACGGTTACCCTGCCGAATGTCCCTGAGCTGAGACTCAGCAACTGCAGCCAAGTCGGGCTCCTCATATAACAGGCCTAAGGCCAGAAAAAACGCGTCCACAGTCAGCAGACTAGGGGAGTCAGGGGGTAACGAAAAGGCCCACTCCTGCGGATCACCCTGCAGCAAGGAAATTATTATTCCCACCCGCTGCTGCTCGGAACCCGAGGAGTGGGGGCGTAAGCGGAAATATAATTTCACACTTTCCTTAAAGGAACGGAAGGTCTTCCGGTTCCCCGTAAATCGATCCGGCAGCTTAACATGAGGCTCCACGATGGGGCTGAATGTAGAGGGAGCCACTATTGGTATGGATTGGAGCTGCTCCTGATGCTGGAGCCTCTCGGCCAGATCCTGGATCGCTTGGGCCATCCCTTGAACCTGGTCCATGAGAGCCCGCAACTGCTCCATAAATTTTTTGTGGCCTGTGATTCTGTCACGAGGGGAAGACAAGGGTGGTGAGCCCTGCACTGAACCCCTCCTTCATTCCCTGCCTACTTGCCTCAGTCAGCCCTAGGTAGCCGCGGACAACCACGAAGGCGGTCCCTACACTGGATAAGTGCGCAGGAGGGAAAGGGAACACAGGGACGGACACAACACAGACAGGACAAACACAATGGAAGAGTAGTCAGCAAGCCGGGTCAAACACAGGAGGTCACGTAAATACCAGGGGTGAAACAAGAGAGAGGTCAAAGTCCAAAATCCAAAAGTCCAAAACCAAGTAACTGTCCAAGCACAAAGGTCGCACGAGCACTGATCAAAGGGGTAACTAATCACAGGCGATTTGAGAGGGCAACTGGACTGCTTTAAATAGCCCTCCAATGGGTCATGTGACGGGGCCAGCGTCACATGACCTCATTTGCATAATGAGCGCTGGCCAAACGTGACCAGTGCTCAAATATGCACAAATTTGGCCATGTGGCGTGGCCAGCGCCACATGACCCAATACATAAGGGCAACTTATAATATATAATACACTCTGAGCGCTGGCTTGCCGGGCCAGCGCTCAGTACCACCCACTGCTCGTCTCTAGGGGGGCGGGGACGCCGGGCACGCAGCATCCGGAAGCGCGCCCGACGCTCCCCGCCTCTCGTCACTATGGAGACGAGGACGCATGTCGCGTCCTCGCTCCGAGATAGCGGAAGTCCGGCGGCGCTGCAAGCGGGGAGCGCGCCGCCGGTCTTCCGTGACATGACCTATATAGATGCACCAATCATATTTTTTTATGTTACCCATGCCTGAATCATGTTTTTGCTGTTTTTCTATATCATCCCAATAATCATGTTTATCTAAACTGCATAATCAGTGCTCTAATCAGGTATCAGGTGTTCTTTTGTACATATGTATGAATTCCTTATGAAGCAGGTGTATATATGTACTCCATCATGCTTGATTTCATGATTTTGAGATTTACTTGGTGATTTATATAGTTTGATCTTGCAGCGTGATGGGTCCCTACATAGTTAGCAGCATTACTTAGTGGTTTCCGCATCATCTTGGATTCCATTGACTGTAGCTTTTCTATGTACCTTAGCATTTGATCAATTATCAGTTTTGTGCCTTTTCTTTATCTATCATGTATCTAATGTTGATGCCCCAATAATATCCCCCGATGAACCTTGTTGAAGGGGAAACGCGTTGGGAAAATATTGGGACTGAATAGGGTGAGTACAGGGACAGATAGTCTAGGTACGAGACCAGGGAGCATCCACCTCTAGGATCCGTCCCTGGGTTGAGGTCTAGTGGCAGTATCAAGCATAGGGATTGTTCCCAATTGCCTGTTCCTCAACACTACATACCTTTTAGGACTTCCTGTTACCACCAATTTTTAACCTATATATTTTGTTTTTTGGTTATTGGTACACGGTGATATTTGGGGGTGCATTCTCTAGATTCTACTCATTGGAGTATTTAATATATGTCGTTTTTTTATTTTTTTGAATTAAAAGTTATGTTTTAGACTCTAAGCTGCCTGTGACTTTACATAATAAAGCATTTAAAAAAAAAAAACATGTTTTTGTGTCTCCATTTTCTGAAAGTCATATTTTTTAATTTATTTATTATTATTTTTTGCTGATCGTCTTGTGTATTGACTCATTTTTTGTGGTAATAGTTGACATTTTTATTGGTACCATTTTTGGGTACATATGTTTTTTTTGTTCAACATTACACTTTTTTGGCACAGTTTTTTTTGTGGCCTTCAACTAAGGGGGTTGATCGTGTGATATTTTTGTACTGCAGTTTATTGTGGATGCAGAGATACTTAATATCTAATAATAATCTATTTTTATTTTTTAAGTTTTACACAGTATAAGCATTTATGAAAAGTCATAAATGCCATTTTCTGAAAGTCATCTTTTTTTATTTTTTGAGCGATTGCCTTATGTAGGGGCTCATTTTTTGAAGTGATGGGTTGATTGGTACAATCTTAGGATACATATGACTTTTTGAAAGCTTGGCATTATACTTTTTATGAGGCAAGATAACCAAAAATGGCTGTTTTGATACAGTTTTTATTTAACGTTTTTTTACAGCATTCACCTGATAAGGTGAATCATGTGACGTTTTTTTACAGCATTCACCTGATAAGGTGAATCATGTGATATTTTTATCGAGCCAGTTGTTTCAGACGAGGTGATACCTAATTTGTCTGTTTTTCTTTTTTTCTATTTTTTAAAATAACTTTATATGTATTTATTAAAGGAAAGGGGCTTTTATCTTTGAAGCTTGTATTTCTTTATTATGAAAAACACTTTTTTGAAACTTTTTTTTACTTTTTATTTTTGTCCAACTTTTGGGGGTCTGATCCTGGTAGTTGGGTCTCATAGGCTTTTGTAGCTGGCAGGCTCTGATGCCTGTGGAAGGCATTGGGCTACCATACCACCATTCGGGTCACCATCACCTCAGCGCGGGGTCAGAGAGGGTGCCTATACCCTCTGCAAACTCTGTGCATGTCCATACAGGTGGTTAATACACTGGCATTGGTGTATTCACAAACGTGGGTGCATATAGCCGTACCCCTGCCGCTGTCTTTTATCCACCAGATCAGAGTGCCGTACATGTAATTAAGTCACGTCCCACATCACCATACATGTAAGGTGCTAGTATCCTATTGATTAAATAAAACACTGTAAACAACATAATATTGTTGTAGGAAAACTGACTTGTTCATTAATGGGTTTTCCAGTAATTAAAGATTGATGAACTATCCTCAGGAAACTTCATAGATATCTGTTCAGTGCTGGTCCAACCTCTAGCCTCTTCATAGTATTCCAAGCCCAGCACCATACATTGCATATTGGCTGTGCTTGGAATTACAGTTAAATCCCAAATACTTGTATGAGACTGAGTCATGAATCCAAATAGCTGATATGTGGGGAAGTTAGGAGCCAGACCACACCAATCCGATATCAAAAACCAATGTGTGCATGTGGGCTCTCCAATTACTCCCAAACAGCAAGTGCTAGGGCGAAAGGAATAAGAGATGTTGGATTTCAACTTACTCCATCCTTTGCTTCTCTAGGAGATAATATGCTGTCACTCTTCATATTCAATAAAACATGCACACTGCACTGAGCCAATTGTATATAGAGTTCATCAGAATGAGATTTGTCAGGTTAGGCTATAGCGGATTTCTGCTTTCAAGAAAATTTCACAATATAGCTCTATATACAAACTGGTAAAAAAAAAATACTAGAAATGGAAATGTACATTAAGGTTTCAAAGACTTGTTTTCACATATAACCAATCTCTACAATGTGGGAACTCAGATTCTACACTTTGTTAACACATTACTTGATATAATGAAACACCTCAAGGTCTACATTTTGAAACATGTAGTTTTTAAGCTCTCTTGTCTTAATACTTCTTACTGTAGCTAGACCTATATGAGAACATCACCCAGATTGGGTAAGCTTATAGGTTGCTATTGCAATGCCAAACTCAAGCTATACCAGCTAAACCTATATTTGGCATAAGTGCAGTAGTAGCCACTGGTCATCTGATTAAGCTACATTCACATCGCAACATATAACTTCAGTAGTCTGTTCTAGCAGAGGAACAGACTACCGGAGTTACCATATCTGGCATAGCTGGACACTGATGCATGACTCTAAATCCCCATTGACTATAATGAGACACAACAGTGATACAGTGGGTTTCCAGCATAAATGCCACCTTTCTGCCAGACAAATATTGCTGCTCCAGAAGTGGATTAGAAAATAATCCTGCTGGATCCACTTTTGGGTTTAGCTGAAAAACCTGAAGAAAATTCTTGTCCATAAACTCCACATGAACCCACTCTAAAGACCTAAAATTCCACTTGACAATTATACTATAGTATCTTGTCTGATGTGGAAATTACTTGTAATTATTGCAACATATGTATGACGGAAAAATAAGTGCATTGCAGAACTAATTTGCCTTTCATTGTCATATTTTAATTGGTTAATAAATGTCAATGTGCTCATTTATGTGAATATGCTGTTAACATTCACCTTAGATATTTCTAACTTAATATATGCAAATAACTCTTGTGAAGCCTTCAGTGTCTAAAGGTTAATTTATAGATACCAACTGATATACAGACCTAAACTTTTCATTTCCCTTGTGTACTACTGTCACTGTCAGTCATGGAGTTTGATGATATGTATAAAATAAAATTCACTTCTCTTTGTAGTTGGATGTCCTTTGCCACCTCCAATTAACTGAATGGAGATAAATAGCATAGAAGCTTCTCCTATCTGTTTAATAAGACCTTAGGAGGCTTGAAATGTCTTCTGTTGAAGAAGTTGTAAATTCAATACTTAGTTGAGTAATCGAGTTTAGACCTCTGTGTAAACATCTTACCTATTCCAAACCAATTTTTAAAGTGTATTTGTCATTTCAGGTGACATTTCAGAAAAGGTGGTTATGTGCATAAATGAAGAATGGTAATATTAATAATAATCTTTACTTATATAGCGCCACCAAATTCTGCAGCACTTTACAATTCAGAGGGTTTATGAACAAAACAAAATACATCACAAAGTTACCTGCTAATGAACAACTGAAATGCTAGGTGTGTTTACAATCTATGAGGAAGTGGAGCTGACACAAAAGTTATTTGATTGTTCTATGAAGTGGTCCAGCCATCTTTGTACTGAAAGAAATAGTGTAGGCCGATCTTCACGTGGTAGTGCTTTGGGTGTGGGGATTACTGTCAAAAGATTGAGCTACATAGGGGAAGAGTCAGTTTAGGAAGCATGATAAGCCTGCCTGAAAACAATGTGCACTTAAGGCATATTTGAAGGTACATAAGGAAGTTGGGAACTGACCTGGTTTTCTGGGACAGAGCATTCCAGAGAGTAGGTGCAGCTCGAGAAAAGTCTTGAAGATGGGAATGAGAGGTACAAATTATGGAGGATTTTAATCTTAGATCACTAACAGGATGGAGAGCACGAGTACGGTAGTAGACAGAAAAGAGGGAGGAGATGTATCGAGGTGCAGCACTGTGGAGAGCTTTGTAAATGAGGGTGAGAAGTTTGAACTTTTTCTGTGGTGGATGGGCAACCAGTAAAGTGACTTGCAAAGGCTAGTAGCATCAGTATAGCAGGTGAACAGACAGATGAACCTGGTTATGTCATTTAAGACAGACTGAAGGGGGTAGAGTTTAGTGAAAGGAAGACCAATTAGTAATTAATTACAGTCGTCAAGACGAGAAAGTATAAAAGCAACAACAAGGGTTTTGGCTGTTTCCACCATAAGAAAAGGACGGATCGTGGAGATGTTCTTTAGGTGCAGACAACAAAAAGTGATTGAATATGGGGAACAAAAGAAAGATCTGAATCAAACATGACCCCAAGAAAGCAGGCATGGTGCCCAAGAGATATGATAGTGCTGTGGGCTGAAATTGAATTATCAAGTTTAGTTTGGTTAGTAGATAGGGGAAAGATAAGAAGAGATAGGAAGAGAACCAGGAGAGAGCAGTGTCCTTAAGGCCAATTTAGTGGAGCACAATGAGGAGGCGTTTGTAGTCTACCGTATCAAACACTGAAGAGAGATCTAGAAGAATCAGTAGAGAATCGTCACCATTACTTTTTGTTGTCAGGAGATCGTTAGACACTTTAGTAAGGGCAGTTTCTGTAAAGTGGAGAGGGCATAAAGCAGAGTGTAAGGGATCAAGACGAGAGTTTTCAGAATGATAGTTTATTAAGTTTAGTAGACAAGACATTCCAGGAGATGAAGGGGAGGTTAGAAACAGGTTGGTAATTAGCAGCACAGGTTGGGTCAAGAGATTTTTTTTTGTAGTGGGGTTATAACAGAATGTTTGAAATAGGATGTAAAGATACCAGGGAGAGAGAGGTTAAATATTGTAGTAAGGTGAGTAATGGCAGCTGGGGAGAGGGACTGAAGAAGGTGTGAGCGAATAGGATCACTGCTACAGGTTGTGTGTCAAGAAGTAGAGAGAATCCTGAATCTATTATAGGGTCAAAAGAGGAGATAGAGCATATGGAAGTGTAGGAGGGAGGAGGACTGAAATTGGTTGGGAACTGGGAGAACATTTCCTGCCGGATGTTATCAATCTAATCTCTGAAATAAATGGCCATATCATAAGCACAGAGGTCAGTGAGGGGTACATAAACTTTAGGGCTTAGAAGGTAATGAAGTATCAAAGAGTTGTTTTGGGTTATTTGAGAGTGAGGAGATGAGAGAGGTATAGTAGTTCTGTTTGGCAATGTTGATGGCTGAATTATAGGTTTTAAACATAAATTTATAATGGAGGAAGTCTGTTTATTATCTCAATAAGTGTTCTGCATATCTGCAACACCGCTGGAGAAAACGTGTTTCAGGTGTGGGCCAGGGTTGCCATGTGTCAGGAGGGTCAGATTGATATTGGAGCTGGTTCATCCATGGTGGTTTTGAGCGTATGGTTGTAATTATGGCAGCCAGGTCTGGACAGGAGAGGGAAGAGATTGGGGTAAGAGCTAACTGTAGTGTGTTAATAGTTTCTGGTAGTTAATGGAGTGTATATAGTGTATATAATTTTGTAAAGTAGGAATGTTACATGTACTAATCCTGTCTCCTCCCTCCCGAGAATATTTGACTTATTGGATCAATTTGGACAAGTATCCTACTATAAATTAAACGTTGATAAATCACAATGTCTACCAGTTCATGTCCCTCCTGTGGATTTATCTTGCCTTCAAAGTCAATTTTCTCTGGACTGGCAACCGGAGCACATATCATACTTAGGAATTAAGCTAACCTATCCCACATCAAAAATGTACCAAATCAACTTTCCTCCGCTCTTAGATGCCATCCAACAGGATATGATTGGCCTTAAATCGTTCTTGATCTCTTGGTTTGGATTGATGGCTGCGTATAAAATGCTATTGCTGCCCAAGTTGTTATATTATTTTAGGACTATGCCTATTTCCATACCGGAAACCTTCTTTGTGAAGGCATGACAGCAGATGCTGGCGTTTATTTGGGAATACAAACGTCCCCGGCTAAGACATTCACTTCTGACTGCGCACAAAAGCAAGGGTGGCCTGGGAGTTCCAGATTTGAAATATTACTGTTTTGCCAGTGTACTGGACCAGCTGGTGCACTGGTGGCATGGCTACCCAGAAAAACAATGGGTACACATGGAAAGAACAGTACTTGGTGTTTCTACTCTTTGCTCTCCGCTGGTGGACTTGACCTTGGGTGGGGATTTACGAGCCTCGCCTTATGTGGTCATACGGTCCTCGCTTAAGGCTTGGGATTTTTTCCTGAGCAAGTCTATTAATAAAAGGAGTATTCCTCCTGTATGTTTAACTATGTCCTGCCTCATGGACCTAATCCCTGACTTAGATGTCAGCATCTGGTCATCTCAGGGCTTAAATACAGCTCAAGATATGTTAGATTCAGATAAGGTTTTGTCCTTCACTCATATCCACAGAACCTATGCTGTCCCCAATAAGGATTTCTTCAAATTCCTATAGATAAGATCACTTCTTAGAAAACATAGTAGTGCCCCAAAGCATATTCCTGAGGTAATCCTTAAATACTTGCATAAAAGGGTTCTGAAGCGAGGGGGAATCTCGCTGTTCTATAGTATGCTACAGCAGGGATCGGGATGGACCAAGCCTTCCCCCCTGATCAAATGGGAACTAGACCTCCAGAGAACCTTCTCTAGTGTACAATGGCAATCAGTATTCAAAACAGTGATGAGAACCTTCCGCTGTGTTACACATCAGGAAGCAGTTTTTAAGACTTGCCTACGGTGGTATTATACACCCACTAGACTCCATATCATGTTCCCAGGAACCTCTCCAGATTGCTGGAGGCATTGTGGCTGTAGAGGCTCTCTGTTGCATGTACTGTGGTCCTGCCCTACTATCCTCCCGCTTTGGCACTCTGTTTTCCAATTGATCAGGGTCATCACTAAACAACATATACCAATGTCACCAGAACTAGCACTTTTATTTATTGGTATTGATACAATAGCACCTACCTACAGATCTACCTTATTACACGTCTTCATGTCCACCAAGTTGGTTATCACGTGGCATTAGAAATCCCCGCTGGCCCCCAGCGTTTCAGAAGTAGTCTCCCTGATGAACACTACATGTTTGTATGAGAGGATGCTATCCTCGCAACAACCAACTGGATCTAAATTTCATTACTCCTGGTCCCTATGGCTAAACAGTAGATGGTATTCGACTTGATGTATCACTTATACATATTTGTCAGGTGTGTGTTGGGTCCATGGAGCAGGCGGCGCCCACCCGGGCTTTGCTAATTCATCTCACAATGGCAAGGTATCACCCAGAACTCGATAACTCATCTTAGGATGGCATGGCTATATTTGGATTTAGTTCCTGAGTTGTTTTTTGGTTTTCATTTTCTGTTTATTTCTTTCTCCCTTTTGCTTTACGTGTCATTCCTCTTTGGTGGTGAATTAGAGATGCACACACAAAGCGTCTCCCAGGGCTAGATTCCCAGACAGTTGGGATATGACATGTCCCCTTCTTATTAGAGATGAGCGAGTAGTGTTCGATCGAGCCGGTATTCGATCGAATACTACGCTATTCAGCATACTCGATTTCAATCGAGTATAACGGCGATGGCGCACTTAGAATTCGTTTCCCCTCCCACCTTCCCTGGCGCTCTTTTTCCACCAATCACCATGCAGGGGGGGTATGACAGGCCCGCGGAGCACGCTGGCAGCGCGAAAACGGCGTCTACATGGATTGGCTGGAAAAACCACGTGACCTCGAATATTAAAAACTCAGCTCTTCCTGCTCGTTCGCATATGCTGCGTGAACTTAGTCAGGGACAGAGGCTGGAGAAGGGAGACATAGGTTTTAGCTGTTGGACAGGCAGGAGCGTGATTAAAAGCCCTTATCAGGGCTACTATAGTGCAGTACAGTGATAGCTTTACTACCATATACACTCTGCAGAGAACGGCTGCTGTATTCAGGGATAGCTGCTGGAGTAGGGACAGAGAGAGGCATTAGTGGTGTATTAGGTGCTCTGCTACATACCAAACTATATTTGGCACTACTGTTCTGCGTTCTTTTTGGCCGCAAAACCCTGTTATATACCTAGTGTGTATATGCACCATCTGATCTTCTGGCAGTATACGGCTGTGTACTTTTTTTTTTTTTTTAAATACAGTTTATTTGGCTCTAGTGTTCTGGGTTCTGTGTGCCTGCAATACCCTTTTTGTATACCAGGTGTAAATACCCACCGTCTGACCTGTTAGTACAAGGCTGTGTACCTAGAAATAAAAAAAAAGGCCTTTTCTTTGTCTACTGTACTGAGCGTTCTGCGTGCTTGCAAAAGTATTTTATATACGTGGTGTAAATACCCACCGTCTGACCTGTTAGTACACGGCTGTGTACCTAGAAATAAAAAAAAAAAGGCCTTTTCTTTGTCTACTGTACTGAGCGTTCTGCGTGCTTGCAAAATTATTTTATATACGTGGTGTTAATACCACCGTCTGACCTGTTATTACACGGCTATGTACCTAGAAATATAAAAAAAAAAGCCTTTTTTTGTCTACTGTACTGTGCGTTCTGCGTGCTTGTAAAAGTATTTTATATACGTGGTGTTAATACACACCGTCTGACCTGTTAGTACACGGCTGTGTACCTAGAAATATTAAAAAACTAGGCCTTTTCTTTGGCACCTGTACTGTGCGTTCTGCGTGCTTGCAAAAGTATTTTATATACGTGGTGTAAATACCCACCGTCTGACCTGTTAGTACACGGCTATGTACCTAGAAATATTAAAAAAAAAGGCCTTTTCTTTGTCTACTATACTGAGCGTTCTGCGTGCTTGCAAAAGTATTTTATATACGTGGTGTTAATACACACCATCTGACCTGTTAGTACATGGCTGTGTACCTAGAAATATAAAAAAAAGGCCTTTTCTTTGTCTACTGTACTGTGCGTTCTGCGTGCTTGCAAAAGTATTTTATATACGTGGTGTTAATACACACCGTCTGACCTGTTAGTACATGGCTGTGTACCTAGAAATATAAAAAACTAGGCCTTTTCTTTGGCACCTATAATGTGCGTTCTACGTGCTTGCAAAAGTATTTTATATACGTGGTGTTAAATACCCACTGTCTGACCTGTTAGTACACGGCTGTGTACCTAGAAATATTAAAAAACGAGGCCTTTTCTTTGGCACCTTTACTGTTCGTTCTGCGTGCTTGCAAAAGTATTTTATATACGTGGTGTAAATACCCACCGTCTGACCTGTTAGTAGATGGCTGTGTACCTAGAAATAAAAAAAAAAGGCCTTTTCTTTGTCTACTGTACTGAGCGTTCTGCGTGTTTGCAAAAGTATTTTATATACGTGGTGTTAATACACACCGTCTGACCTGTTAGTACACGGCTGTGTACCTAGAAA